>JAGYXB010001410.1:0-38096 GCA_022495005.1 Rhyacophila brunnea | reverse complement strand
CACAAGGACGGATGATAAAAAAAATGGGGCGGCATTTGTATAGGGACGTCACAGCATACACCACATATATTATATTATATGTATTTAGTATAATTATAACCCTACAACTACACACACAAACCTAAATGTCAGTTGTACTCATACTTGAAAAAGCTCACTGTCTTAGTGAAATGAGTGGTAAAACAATATTTATAAATCATGATTACCAAGTGATAAAAAAATAAGCATAGGTAGATGTTATTGCATAAAACAAAAATATACGTATTCGTATTTGGTTTGTAAAGTGTCAATACATTTTCTGAGATGTTAATTAAAAAAATTGCAGTTCTTCCGATTGCCAAAACGACGTTGCCATATTATTTATTGTTAAAGATTTGACGTAACGTTAATTTGAAAGAACGTCGACGTGAGATTTGCCACCTAATGAGGAGTTAAAGATTACTCGGTTCTTACGAAATCACATCCCGCACCAAACCCGGTCTTAATCAGGAGTATCATAGGACCCTGCGTTTAATTGTGGAGAACAAGTATTTTTATGAATGAAAATGTCTCAGGAGCAGTTTACCCAAGCATGAGGTCGCCATGTCAGTGTGCATGAGAAACAACATGAAAAATTGTAGTAAATGAAAAAGCTAGGTAATACAAAACTGCAGAACAATCTAAGTAAAAAATATCTTAACGTTGATAGTATGACGCCGCAAATTTTCTAAATGCAACAAAATTGGCCAACGACAAAACAGGTCGGGCAGTCCAAACAGCTGGATGAACCGACTTGGCAACTCTTCCCTTACCGTACACATTTTTATGATTCCCAGAGAATTCGATTTTTAATAAAGGGGCGGGCAGTATCAACATACCATTTGAATCACTATTTTGTAATATTTCTTGGCATAAACATATTCGCAAATCCACAAATCGATTCACCTTTCGTGGCAAAGACAATTAATTAACTCGACTGTGACAACAACTGCCACGTGTGTTTCGTCTGTCAATTCGAATTAATTTATTCACCAGTGTCAATTCGCTTCGAAAATGTCAGCTGGCAATGAAGCAATAGCTGAATAGCACAATAATAATATGGCTATTCGTGCACGAGTGCCTCATTAATGCGGAATGCGTATTGCAATATCTGATTTGAAACACATATTCAATAAATAATTAATATATTTTATTAGGAATTAAATTAATATCATCACCATCATTAGCTGGGGTTGATCCACTGTTTCGTTAGTTCCTTTCAATTCAATAAATAATTAATATATTTTATTATGAATTCGGACCCTGCGATTATCTGTTTTAATGGCGCCCAACTCGAGCAAGTCAGCAGCTACGTCTATCTCGGACAGCAAGTGCCCATAGACGGAAGCATGCACGATGAAATTGCTCGAAGAACAAAACTGGGATGGAGTGCTTTCGGACGTCTGAATAGTATCTTCAAGAGTGACCTACCATTATGTCTTAAGCGTAGGGTGTTCAACCAATGTGTGCTACCCGTGCTCACGTATGGCTGCGAGATGTGGACCCTCAGTACGAGAGATGTCCAAAGGCTAAGAGTCGCATAGCGAGGCATGGAGAGGTGTATGTTGGGCATCACGCGAAAGGATCGTAAGAGAAACGAATGGGTTAGGAAGCAGACAGGAGTACGCGATGTAATAGGCGTCGCCAAACAGCTGAAATGGAGATGGGAGGGGCACATTGCTCGTTGAAAGGACAGCCGCTGGACAAATGCCGTCATCCAGTGGTACCCAAGAGGCACGAAACGGCCACAGGGTCGCCCTAAAAGCCGCTGGATTGACGAACTGGTAAAGTTCGGCGGAAATACGTGACAGTGAACGACACAGGACCGAGAGAGTTGGAAGAAGCTTGGGGAGCCCTTCATCCAGCAGTGGATTGACCCCGGCTGATGATGATTAGGAATTCATCATTAGCTGGGGTTGATCCACTGTTTCGTGAGCTCCTTACATTCTGCTCGGTCCTTATCTCTTAGCTGCCACGTAAATCTACCGAACATTATAAGTTCGTCGATCGAGCGGGGGATTCTGAGATCGTTGAGTGCCTCATGGGTACAACTGAATGATGTCCAGTTCATTGCCATTTCATCTGTTTAGCGACCTCTATCACTTCTTGTCTGGTTCTTCATGTACTCGTTTAGTTTGCCATTGTATCTATTATGCCCGGTCCACACCGAAAACAAGTCGCGCGACAACTCGTTAAATTTTACGATAAGCATGATAATTATCGTAAAATTTCTTAAGCAATCATGATAATTATCATAAAATTTAACGAGTTGTCGCGCGACTTGTTGCCGGTGTGGACCAGGCATTATATACACAAGATTGCTATCGGGACCTATCGAGGTTATTTTTTCATATTTTTGTATCGAAGTATTAGCACTTATTATAGCAATTGCAATAAGTTAGTTGTAATTGTTACAATAAGTGCTATGCTTTAATAACGGCAGCTCTCTTGTAGTGCAGGATCCCATATACTTTTCGTATACATAATATGCGGAACGCATTCTGACAATTGGAATAGGTTTTTGGGGTCACAAAGATATATAATGTCGATGTTGCCAGGCGATATTAGTGGTCAATTTTTTTATTGAGGTTTTAATTATTTTTCTTATAACTAACCAAAAATTGTTCTGAGTTCTTCAATAAAACCAAGACCGAATCAGGGATTGATTGAAAATGCAATAATTGTACCATGCCATCGGCATGGTCGTAGAACGGTTCGTCCCATTTGAATAAATAAAAATAGCAGATAGTGCAATGTGTTCAAAATTATCGATTCTTAGGATCCTCCTTGGCTTAAATTATTTTATTTAGTAATATTTTTGTATAGAATCACCCAGATTGGTTTTTTTATCATATATATGCATTTGACATTAGTTTTAGTATAATGGTCCAGAAATAGTCTAGGTTGCACATATAGGTAGGTGAATAAATGAAATGACGATAACCACTAACCACACTAAGTGCACTTTATTAAAAAAAAAAAGAAACAAGAAAAGTGTTCAAACTGCTTTAAGTATCATGATCACAGTTTTTACAAACTAATGAAATTAAAAACTAATGTCATTTGCATATATGATAAAGAAACCAATCTGGGTGATTATATACAAAAATATTACTAAATAAAATAATTTAAGCCAAGGAGGATCCTAAGAATCGATAATTTTGAACACATTGCACTACCCGCTATTTTTATTTATTCAAATGGGACGAACCGTTCTACGACCATGCCGATGGCATGGTACAATTATTGCATTTTCAAGCAATCTCTGATTCGGTCTTGGTTTTATTGAAGAAGACAGAATAATTTTTGGTGGGTTATAAGAAAAAAAATTAAAACTTCAATAAAAAAAAATTGACCACTAATATCGCCTGGCAACATCGACATTATATATCTTTGTGACCCCTAAAACCTATTCCAATTGTCAGAATGCGTTCCGCATATTATGTATACGGAAAGTCTATGGGATCCTGCACTATTGGCTGTGCTAAATTTTACAGCGAGATAGACAGTTTTGATTGTTTAGACTGTTCAGAGTGTTTAGACGGCTAACTAATTGTAATAAAATAATTATAGTAGGTACTTTAATCCAAACATATAATAAACTACCCTCATTAACCGCCGAAGGCGGCCGACAATAGTCATGTGTATAAAATAGATGCGAATGTCTTATTCTGCAAAGCAGTTTATCATTAATCATTATGCACCATGCAATCATTTAGATTATGGAGTTGTCGAGTATAGCTGATAGACAATTAAAAATTGTATTGTACAACCACGTAATTTAAAATAATAACATTATTGAAGAAAAATAACTTTTTTACTATTAGAGAGAATTTGCGATGTGTGTTTATATCACTTATTTAGCCGACTCGCCACACCGGGGCCTTTCTGAGCCCAGGCCCCCAGGCTATCGCCCTGTCAGCCCGCCTTTTGTGGGGGCCATGCCTATTACCTACTTTAATTAGCAATATAGTTATTTTTAATATACCACCTGCTTGTTATCTGACATATATGTCCATTATTTATATTTATAGGGTCAATGTTTTTTTTTATTTAAACAAAAAAATGTTGTTTGTACGAACAAAAAAATCACTCTTATCCCATATTAGATATTATTGGATTTCCGGCGTAAATAGATATTCTCATAGGTGCCAATCGATTTATATTATACAATAAACATACAACATTGTTTTTATAATCACGTGGAAGCGGAGTGGTTATTTGACATTATTTGGAGGTCAGCCCAACATTTAGAGACAGTGACGTAATCACCTATCTCTGCCCAACACAATCGAATAAATTTGTTGTAGGGCTTCGAAGCGAGCACAAATAAACCAGTCTACGAGAAACCAGACAAACCTAAATTGATAAACGTACCTATAATAATATATTATTCAATTTAGTTTAGAGCGACGAAGGAATGTATATTATATACCTAGTATGTATGGAGCAGGCAGTTGCTTTTTACCAAACAAATCGCATGAAGGTAGAATGAGACTTTTTATCTATGCATTGGATTTGGGTTTGAATCGCATTCGGTCGAAGATTTGTGTAAGTATGTTAAAGAGGCGATTTTCTTTGCTGTGTATGGAAAAAATATAAGAATACTTACCTAGTGAAAGAAAATATAACTTTTCATAATAATTTACAAGGTGTGAAGGAATTATGATGACATAGGTGTCAAACAGAATTTGTTTTGAAAAATTGTAAGAATTTACGTATGTACTTAGGTAATTATATTTTTTTTCACCTGCAAATATTTAATTTCATTAAAATAGGGGCCTCCCGCTGCGGGGTCTTGCACAATATAATTACGCCATTTCCAAAAGCACATTGTTTATGAAGATACTTGCATAGGTACTTGTCACCAGATGAAGACAACAGGGTGCCACCACTGTACAATTTCAGTTTTAACTAGTTTTAATGTTAATATATAAAAAAATATTATTTTGGAACGTGTTTCAAAATGTCTACAAAAGGTGTTTATTAATGTGTTTTTACAATGGACACCCACCTGACGGTGTGCTTTCTCCCTTTATAATAATGACCTGTCCTTATCTCTCCATACATGCAAACTTGATATAATTTCAAATTTAGAACTTGAGGATATTGTAGTCGGCATACGAAATTACATAATGCGTCCGAATAACACGACATTTTTGACCGTTCTTTAGATAAGTTTGTAGGAATGTACTTAAATGTTCCCACCTTCTTCAATGAGGAGGATAGGTATCAGGACAAACAAATTATACTATTTTATAATGAATACATTCACAGTTTAATGATATATTTTTTTTTATTTAATCTTAAGGGCCCAAGAGGGGTTTAATCGAATCGAAAACGTTCCTGTGTATGGCTGACAGTGTTGTCCCACGCGATATACTCCGGACGCTTCGGAATGCCCGCATTTGTCCACAAGGTAAATTCGTACCAAATAAATAATACATTTTGTCTGAATACAAAATGACCATGTCCAGTTTTCGCATAGAAAAAAAGGGGGGATTCTTCATTTGGAATATTTTGGCATTGAGCCTATCGGAACGGTTAAATTATAAGTCAATATTATGAAAAATAAATATTGAATTTATTTTTCAAATAAAATGTATTCATGTGGTTTGTTAATGTAACGTAAGTACTTTTTAATTAACAAAGACTTATAAAGTAAGAAATTATGATTCTTTAAAATCTTGATAAAAAATGGTCGGTGTAATACTTGTAGCAGTTATAGCCATAAGCTAAGAAACAAATTAGCACGGGAACTCGTCGATCTCTGGATGAATCTTGTTCCGATTGCATCAAAGGATCACAGAAATCGAGCAGTGAGAATGTAAAATGTGTGTAGGTACATTCAATAAGTTGGAATATAATAATATATTTATATATTATATATATATATATATATATATATCATATTAATATTATTATGACTTCATTGAGATTTTTTAACAATTCCTATTTTTATTTCCTTAACCAGGTTACGTGAAAGTAGTTTTCAAAATATCCCAAAATGACGAGTTATCTCGTCGTATCACTTGATTCGTATTGCATCACTCACAACCTTTCACAGGAGTGAGAGATAGAGAAGATATCCGCGCTTTAAACTGAGGCGTAGTTCACCTTACCGTCGCGTAGAAGGCTCTGTATCCCATTGATAATAGTTTGATGACGAGTGTAATGGGGGTCCAAAAGAAATCAAGAATCATTTTCACAACCAATGAAAACCGGAAAATGTAATACGTTTGTTCAAGTTTAAGAATGATAACTGTCGGTCTTAGTCTGGATCACAGCACAACTCTCAAAATGTGGTTTACTTACAAAGACGCAAAATGGAACTACGAACTACCATATGGACGCCATTTTGAAAACGTCATTCGAATGTAAGATTCTGTCCAGTTGCGAGTTTTGATAAGGTAGTTATCGACTGTGGCTCCCCATCCATTCTTTAGATAAGTTTGTAGGTCTGTACCTTTGTATCCTCTCCCAACATTTCACGAACCAGGCGGTTTCGTATAAATAACTTTTTTGTGACAGTCGAAGTTCTTTAGTTGAAACTATCATCCCATGTTATTCGGGATATGCTGGTGGTTTGGATTAATATGTTGGGTTCGTCAAATCCTACGTAGTTCGTAGTTAAATAATTGTATGTGCAAAGCTCCATTACCAACATATCACTTTCAGACGCCTTCTTTCAATTAGGTACCAGCAAACCATTTTCGAACTTTTTATTTCTGACCCAACATTGCGATCCATATTGTTGAGCAGATTTTGTAAGTATATGAAGATGTTCTTCTCGATATTTTAATCTTGAGATGTTTACAGCTCAGCCAAACATCAAAATGGTTTTGTGTATTCAAATGTTTCTGAGAGAATGTAACCTGCAAGTATCAATTTTATTATAATACCACATGGTTAAAGCTAAGCCGACCCTCAAATATAAACCCGCCTCGTCTGTCGCACAGCCATCAATCAAACCTTCTAGGAACGTCGCGACGACTGCGCATATCTACCTAGCGACAGTCGCGCGTAACCTCTCGAAACGTATACATATTTGGATGCGGCGACAGGCGAGCCGGTTTTGGAATGACCAATTCATAGGTGTGCGTATGCGTCCTGGCGTCTTCAACTCGCAGCCCAAAACGCATGAAATTTGTTGATAGCAACACTAGATTTTTTTTTTCAAACTAAAAAGTCGCATTCGACCAATTTACGGAGCTCCATTCGGCAACGTGTGTTTTCTGAATAACGATGACGCCACATCGACGTATTCGACACAGTCTACAGACGAGACGAGTTTTGATGTGCGAGCCGGCTAACATGGCATAATAGTGCGTAATAAACTATTTTTTTATTCGACGAATAATTATTCACAAGGTTTAAGAATGTAACATTCTTTATTGAACATATTTTGTAATATGTATTATATATCTAACCATTTTGAATAATATGTTTGTGTTTGTTTTTAATCATTAATCAATAATATCATTAATCTTAAATTATATCATTATAATGTAATAATAGTGTATAAATTTAAAGCAAGCATGCGTATCAGCTGAGATTTCGTAGATCTATAAAAATCGTCCATATGACGTTATTCAGTAGGTACGTTTATTATGTTAATCAAAAGTGATAAGTTTATAAACTTATCACGCAATTCAATCATCATTACGAGTCATCACGTTTCTTGTGATAAAAAAGTTTTTTAGCGTACAATAATTATTCTACGTGATTAATAGATACACTTATTTTCTAGCCTTGCAAAAATATTTAAAATAGCACATTGTAAAAATGTAATAATAATTTATAGCCACACTAAACCCGTAAACATTATGGCATATAAATCTTTGAAGCAATCGATACATTACATTGGTGGTTACTACAGATCAACTTTCGAATTTATATTCGGGCTCATGCAAAGTTTAGTATTGCGAAATTTCTGTCTCACAAATCATAAAATTGACACTGAGAATGTAGAAGAAATAAACATATTATAGTAATAATTACTAAAAATAAATCTGCCCAATTCGTAGATTGAAACGTGCGTATTGCATTTTGAAACCGTCCCAGTAAGATTATATTAATTTTATTTTTACAATGCATCTATCTATACACAAATCAAATGGATGAAGTATGTCATCATCATCATCAGCCTGAATCTATCCACTGCTGGATGAAGGCCTCTTCAAGCTGCTTCCACTGCTTCGGTCCTGTGCATTGCGTTGCCACGTACTTCCGCAGAAATTTAACATTTCATCGATCCAGCGGCCTTTAGGTCTACCGTGCGGACGTTTTGGATACCACTGGATGACTAGATTTGTAAAACGATTGTCTCTTCTTCGAGCTATATGTCCAGCCCATCTCCATTTAAGGCTTTTAATAAACTCTATTATCTTGTCTGCTTCCTTATCCACTCATTCCTCTTTTTGTTCTTTCGCGTTATGCCCAGCATGCACCTCTCCATACCACGTTGTGCTACTCTAAGTTTATGGATCTCTCTTTTACTTAAGGTCCATGTTTCATAAAGTATGTATTTAGCAAAATATGAAATGTGAATTTTATTGTGATATAATTAAAGTTTCTCGAAGACAAACTCAATTTGCTCAAAAGCGACTTAATCAATGCAACTCGAATCGAGTGGTTCAACAACTGCGTCCTAAGACCCGTTTCACACGGGACACCGCGAAGTGAAAGGGCGCGTTCAGACGGGGACACACGAGTGCCGCCTTCATTTATATGTAAATGAGGAATCTCGTCACGCCGGTGGCTTACCAGAGGTGTCCCGTGTGAAACGGGTCTAAGTGACTCCTAAAAAACTTAACTGGCACGGTGCGAATTCTGAAACCTGAATAGTATCTTCAAAAGTGACATCCCATTGTGTTTAAGAGCGTACTTCAGTGAAACGGCAAATAATTTTAAACAGTAGGTGCGACGAAATTTCTCACTAGTCGCCAATCGGAGACTGACAGTCGAGGTGTCCGCACGTCGATTTGTTTTGTCATGGCGTCGGATGAAAATATTCTTAAATCGTGTAAAGATGACTAAAAAAACTTTACGTAATATGTACTTAAAAAAGAAAACATGTCAATGAATATACTACTATTATTAGTAATATAACAATAAACATAACATTGAATGGACGCATGTTGGATTTTTATGACAAATTATATTTCGTTCGGCACGCGTCATTTGCGCAATCCGCGCATCACTTAGCCAGACCATGCCACAACTGAAGTATATAACTTTAAAGCATTACGTATTTAATCAATGTGTGTTAATAGTATTAGCATATGCATATTATGAAACATAATAATTAATGTAGAGAAACGTTTGTAACATGATTGTTAGATTGTTAGAATTTTGATTCATTTTATTAATTAAATAATTAGTAACTTATGTAAATATTTACCTATCTCAATGTTATAATGTTAAATTAGTTTATTCATAATAAGTACGATTTATTATCTACTCTATTTTCTAGAATTTAATACTAAATTTAATAAAAAGGATTTTATTCCCTTGATTTACTTATCTACCACACAGCTTTTCTTTTGGTTAATATTCTCTTCGTAACCAACATAATAATAATTAGAATAAGCTTTACGCACTCGATATGTACATATACTAGCGACACTGTTGTAAGTTTTGGACGTTATGTTGAACAATCTTATTATGTACATATTATTAATATTTTTGTTTACCCGTCACTTACCTTCATTCAATAAGTAAGACCATTGGGCGCTTTATATCATTCATTATTCAACAAAAGAGATCTACAAAAATACGCGCAACAGCCTGTTCATAAAAATACAACAATGATCAACGAGCGAAAAAGACAACAGACACAAGAATAAAAAAATAATAACATTTTGCTTCCGTGAGTTGTATTTCGCCACGGTTTAATCAGATGTTCACAATGGCGCCTCAGCCGTCTCGGAAATGAAAACATTAGATATTTACATACGTAAAGCGTAGCGAAAATCTACATAAAGCACCAAAGATAACATAATGAGACGGAATAGTGATAAATTATGATTATTACGACGGCTTAGTTACACCTCTGTAATTTAGCGAATCTCATTAAAACGAAGAAAAATTATACGACGTTGAAGAGCAAAAGACATAAAAACATTTTTAGATTACTCGATGAGTAGCGACACAGCTATCTTTAGGTACTCGTACTATACAAGCCAAACACACAATTTTGGCCAAAAGTTCGGTGGTCCTATTTGATAGCTACGATAAATAATTATTCGTTTTTTTTTTAATATACACGTTGAGTACTAAGTATCTTTAAATAGCAGTGACGTCCCGTGGGGTAGGCAGATTGAGCGTCGCTAGGGAGCGGCAGTTAACCGAAGGGCGGAAAATCGAGGAGAATCATTATAAATATATATAGAAATAGATATGTACCTAAACCGCTTAGTAATAACAGAAATGTCTTTCCATTAAAAACATCTGCTCACTGGTTAGAACCGAAATGTATTAATATTAAGTAAGGAACGGCTCTCAACGATATGTCTGAGAAGAATTCTGCAGTTTTTTGGACATATTTGCCGGCCACAGACGGACAGTTCTCGTAACAGGTTGAACATGCCAGTTAATAACCATAGAGTTATCTTTGGTAGATAATCTGCTGCGCCCATAGACGGACACTTTTCGACCTTTCAGATGTGTGCCATGTTCAAACTGCCAGCGACCTCCCACTCCCGTGTTTTTGTAAAACTGTTGGAATTTCAACTCACCGAAAGTTTTCGGGTGACGTTAGCTAGCTGTGTCGTAAAGTAGGAGTAGCTGGCGTGATTTGGCGGCAAATTTTGACAGTTCTGTCATAATCTTCTAAGTTCGTTCGATAAGAAGTATATTATTTTTGTTGCGTATTCTTTTGCTACTCATATTATATAATTACGAATATTGTGAAGTGTCAACTAGGTACCGCAAACAATATTTATTGTGTGTTGTTAATATGTCTGTACCAAATTAATATATTATATTATTCAAAACCAAACTAAAAAAACTAAATTGTTTTGGTGATTGAATAAAACATATTACATAAATTTAATGTATATAACCCTGATTTAAATAAAACAATACGTATGTATTTTATCTTAATTAAATTTTATTAAAACAACAATTAGTATACTATGAATAATTTATTCAAAATAAAAGAATCTGGACATATATTTACACAAACAATAAATTGTAATCATAATAAATCTAACAAAGTAAAAATATTCGTAGATCAATCGTTCGTTCAAGTATACCCTACCTAAAACTAATTTAACACATGGTACCCCTGTGTATGATCTCGGCGAACATAACCTCCATAGTTTTTGACACTTGATTTGCCACAGACAATAACTGTACGTATATGGGCACGTCTGTTGACAGTTTGACAGATTTAAATGGGGTAGTTAAACTGATCTGTGGTGTGTCCACTAACGTACAGTTATTGAACAGTTATTGTCTGTGCCATGTTCAAACTGCTACGAAAACTGTCCGTCTATGGCCGCCTATTGTCAGGCGCGGACCGGACAACCTGGAGAGTGACATGACCCGGCTCACGGCTAGCTCAATAATGCTACCGGGCCGTCACTGAGGAGACTAGGGATGAACTAGGAGGGTGGATCTCCTTTGTAGTATCACAACTTTTGAATTCCCAAATAAAACTCTCAGCTGGTGTGGTACCGAATTTATTCAGGTTCTAGAGTTCACGGTTTCACAATAAAGTTAACTGTCATTGTTCCCGTAATTAAATCTCATTAAAGTATCAGTAAACCATTTATTTGTTCACTATGGGATCTCTGTGAAATCTTTCACAAGTTTCCAAAAAGTCACACCTAACTCGGAGAATGTATACGCAGATATTCTTCGAATATTTTTATTTCATGAAATATTTTCTCGTAAGAAAAATATAAATTGTTCCTTAGTCACATAGTATTGGGTTTATAAAAAGAATAGAATTTATTTTATTGTTGTTTATAAAATTTATTTATGTTCACAGTATGTTAACAAATATTTATTTGTGTTTACAAACTTGTTTACAAAAGGTTTGTTAATGTTTACAAATTTATTTACTAAAATTTGTTTTTATAATTATGTTTACTTAATAAAGTTTCAAAAATTTATTTTATAATTCCGAAAAGATTTGTAAAATTTATTATTACAAACTGAGTTTATTAATTTGTTTTTATAAAACAAATCTGATCGCGTAATTTATCCCGATTACGTCACCTCGTATGATGCGTAATAAAAAAATAAAATTACTCCGCGACGTGCGTCACTACCGGCAGATACGTGGTATTCGCGCTACGTTTAGCGGCATACGTCACTACCGACAGATACGTGGTATTCGAGCTACGTTTTGCCCGCCGAAGGGGACTTACTGGTACGTATGTAGAGCGAATGTACTGAGAACCGTGTCTCGCAACTTTGCAGTGAGGACTGCTGCTTGCTGAAGATCGCCGGTGAAGAGTGTAGAAACTAATGAATTTACGGAAAAAAGATGTCACCTTTTATACCCTCTGGATAGAGGTTTAACAGGAAACAGTCCGTAAGGGATAGCAGATCTATATCTCTCTCTCACGGGATAAATTTACGTATATCTCCCGTTCCTGACAACTTTCTAATAGAGATATCTTCTACTTTAGTCGGGTTAAATTTACTCTACTTTATTTCCGCAAAATTAAGACTCAATAGGGGTGTTTTAATCACCCTCTAGAACATGTCTCACAAATGCGCAGTTATGATGACGTAAGCAAAATAGTTGATTTTATATGATTTTTCGTGTTCAAACGAAGGGAAAAGTTTTTAGCTTTCCAACGAGGTATCGGAATAGGTATTCGTGTACTAGATAAGGGGATGGCAGTCTTTAAATTTAAAACGTCAGAACGAAAGGTTGACACCCACGTGCTGGTCCTTTCCACCACTCTTGGCCTTTTTAGGCCAATAGAATTTTACTAAGTTTTAATAAAACTGTTTGGTCCCGCAGAAACTTTCTCATTCGATATTTACCTTTCGGGCGAACATTATTACGTGAAAATACTATAATATTATACTTAACATTTCCACTTAAGTATATAAATGCTTAATTCTAACAAGATGTTAACCATGAGCAGTTACTAACTTATTTAATCTTGCATGGTAACTTTTACATAGTAATTTGAATGTAACCTTGAATCTATTTTTACCTCGCGAGTCAACACAGCTGGGCCGTGTTTTTGATCGAAATAGATCCTCTCTAAAGTTCAAGGTCGTGTGATAATTCGTATTTTTAGTTACGATTTTTGATTCTTTTATTACTTAGGGTGCGATTAAGATTTATTATTGTTTATGGGTAGAAACCCATCTATACCAGAATCTTAAGTTTTTCCAATTGTTACTTTTACAATATTCATTATAGTCAGCGAGTTATAGTATTAACAAAATCTATAATTATAATTACGCGTCTATAGATATAGGTACGCGTTTACAGTATTTTTATAACGATAGTTCGCCTCTATCTTGTTCCAATAAAATTAATATTAAAATTCCTTATTCACAATTATACAGTATATAAATTTATAAATATTAAATTTTCTTTTTCAATTTTCATACATTTCCATTATTTCTATAAAAGTTATTCAAGCATGTACTTGCTAAATTTTACGTAAACAATCTCTCCCATAACTTGTTTTCTAAGTTTAATGGAGATTTCCCGGAAATTTATATCAAAATAGATCGCGTTGAAATTTCACGACGTGACATTTCGAGGGCTGTGGTCACAGTGTTCCAATTACACTTCAGCAGTCTCGATTTTCTGAGGCGAGATTTTTATGTAAAATTTTTATTACATTTACAAAGAAAAGGTTAACAACGTACATTTTACTTCCTATTACTAAGCGATTACGCTACTAGTTACCTGTTCATGGTCTTTTTCGACCATTTCATTCTTACTCCTTCCATAGTTTAGAACCATGGGACTTATATATCCTGTTTATACCTTGTCGTGAGGTTGTCGCACGGCTATTGAGAAGTAGAATTGACTACAAGGCTAGATTTGTATAGTTGTGTCGTTAAACCATACTCTGCCACAAACACTAACTAAAGGTCGGCGTTTCTGTTCGTGTCAAGAGACTGGTAGTTTTGGGTAGCCTTCAGGGAAGGCGAAGCAGAGGAAGAGCGTCTGCGCGATGGAGCGACCAGTGAAAGAGCTGACTGGGGGCACCATCCATTCTGCCTTGAGAGTAGCGGAAGATCGAGAAGGATGGAAAGTCTTGGTCGCTCAAAGGATGGCGAAATGTAAATGTGGTCACGATCCTCAGTCATGAGTGCACGACCAAGAAGAGAGACTATAAAAGGTTTAACTGGACTGTAATTTTTTGTAGGTTCGCGATGTCTAGTTTACTTCCATTGTCCTTGGACGTCGCGTCCTTGGTGATCAGCAATGACATGTGGAGATTTGCGAATTACAAATGAATTATAAGTAGGTACATACTTACTTCATTTAAAATTTATCCAAATATTTTTGAGTCACTCGAGTTTTGGAAGTTTTCAGGTGTATTTTTAAATGTATCTGATACCGTGGTCTCGCAATATTGTCTATTGAAGCAGAGATGGCATTT
This sequence comes from Rhyacophila brunnea, assembly GCA_022495005.1. Lineage (NCBI taxonomy): Eukaryota > Metazoa > Arthropoda > Insecta > Trichoptera > Rhyacophilidae > Rhyacophila > Rhyacophila brunnea. The sequence goes on along the minus strand of JAGYXB010001410.1, from coordinate 23,481 downwards.
AAATTAGATTTAGTGGCATATATCTCTTTACGTAGGTAATGTATCCATACAACACATTTATTAGATATTGGTGTCATGAAAGGATGATAAAAAATACCGTATAAAAATGGGGCGGCATTTTATCTTGGGACGTCACTGTCAAATAGTTTTTACTAAAACTTTATTCTGTGCGTTAATATATTATTATTTAATAATAATGCAATAAATATGGCTAAACCATTAATTATTTTCAAAATCAAGTACGTTTTGATAGTATAAAATAGGACCAAGAAGTTTTGTTGCGAAACTCTGTGCTTGGCTTGGCTGTGCTAAAGGTGGACATATTTGTTAAAACATGCAAAACGTTTATTTTATAGACCCGTCAAGGAGTTTTAATATCTTGTTGATTCTGTTCTTGTTGATAATGTTGATTCGTATTCGTTGTCAGTGTGTATTTGTCTTTTGGTGGGTGTACATAGTGCCTGAAGATGCCGAAAGGCGAAATCCGGGTCGCAAAAAACGACTCAAATAGAATAGTGTAACATTTAAATCCATTAGAATTTAAATTCAAATTCCATCAAGTATTTTCGGTCGATAGTATTCATATTAAGATTAAACATCAGTTAGTAAAATATATTAATAGTATAGTTAATAATATAGTTTATAAAATATAAATAATAATATAGTTAATAAAATATTTATAGTAATGCAACAGCAAGTGTAAAGCTTCATAAACCATCCTGTAGATTTCCAATTAGCAAGGGTGTCCGCCAAGGTGACACAATCTCACCCAAACTATTCACATCCACTCTAGAAGGCATATTCAATTTAGACGCATCGACTGGGCGAGAAGAGGAATCCTCATCAACGGAGAATACCTCAGTCACCTGCGCTTTGCAGACGACATTGTTGTCTTCGTGGAAACCCAAGAAGAACTCCAGGGCATAATGCAAGAGCTCGCAAATGAAAGCTTGAAAGTAAGTTTAAAGATTAATGTCTCAAAGACAAAAGTAATGATAAACCACTTCGCTGATCCAAAAGCGATATTCATCAACGGCAATCAAATCGAGAGAACCAACAGCTATGTCTACCTCGGACAGCAAATGTCTGTAGATGGAGGCATAGATGACGAGATTGCTCGAAGAGCTAAGCTAGCTTGGAGTGCATTCGGGCGCTTAAGTAATATATTCAAGAGCGACCTTCCAATATGCCTGAAGCGTAAAGTGTTTAACCAATGTGTGCTACCAGTGCTAACGTATGCTTGCGGAACATGGACTCTCAACACACGAGAGATCCAAAAATTGAATGTTGCGCAACGTGGCATGGAAAGGTGCATGGACTCTCAACACACGAGAGATCCAAAAATTGAGAGTTGCGCAACGTGGCATGGAAAGGTGCATGTTGGGCATAACGCGTAAGGACCGCAGAAGGAACCAATGGATAAGAAAGTAAACAAGAGTGAGAGATGTGATAGAGGTCACCAAATTGATGAAATGGCGGTGGGCCGGATACATTGCACGGCGAATTGACGTGGCGAGTCGACTGGTACCCGAGGGGCACTAAGCGGCCACAGGGGCGCCCCAAAACCCACTGGATTGACGAACTTGTCAGGTTTGGTGGAAGTACGTGGCAGAGAAAAACAAGGAACCGAGGAGAGTGGATGGAGCTGGGGGAGGCCTTCATCCAGCAGTGGATTGACCCCGGCTGAAAATATATTCGGTAAAACTTTATATTGGCGTTTGTAATTAATTCGTAATTTTGATTCAATTTCAATACTTTGTGATCAATGTGCTAAAAAAGATAGGCTATAATGACACTGACCTGAACAGTGACAATCAAAATAGAATACATGCAATAGTATTATTATTATTACACTACATTTTTTGTACAAATGAACGTATCATTTTACGCTTTCCACTATAGCTAAAAAAGCGCAGACGTTGCCAAACCTCTATTCCAATGGCAACAACTTACTCAGAAGTCTGGCAGTATGCCATCTATTAGTGGAACAAGAATAACACGTAACTATCGATCGATAAACTGTAATGAATGACTAATGAACTTGTATAAACAGCAGTGTAATGCTGAATAAAAGTGCCAAATTGTTAATTAATTAGATTGTATCTCTCCACAACCGCCCCTATGTACTGTAAGCCGGTGGAATATTAGATGAATATGTATATTTTGATTAGATTGACAATAACCAACAAAAAATATTGATTATTTTTAGCTAATATAGTTATTGATTATCGAAGAATGCGTGCGTTTAATGCTTGAGATTTATCCATTGCCAAGTGCAGGAATGTTGCTACACATAAATGATATTAATTATATCGAGTAGTAGTAAGTATGTATATAGAAAGTTGCCCAACCTGGCTTGGAAAGGTGTATATTGGGCATCAGCGTAAAGAAAGAGAAAAGAATTTAATAGACAAGGAAGAACACGACAGTACATAATATGCGATGTAATTAAGTACATCAAAACTCTCGAATTGAGATGGGTCGGTCAGATGACTTGAAGACTGCCGCCGAACGAATCCAGTGGTATCAGAGATATTGATATAAGATGACCGAAACGCCACCCCAAGATATGCTGGATTGACAAAATATTAAGATTCATTGGAATTAGGCGGCAGCGAAGAACACGGAACCAAGAAATCGGAGAGAGTTTGAGGAGGCTTTCATCCAGCAATTGATTGAAATAGGCTGATGATGATAAAATATAGAGTAAATACCTGCATCCATGGATATACATAACGTATCCTCAAGGACATTTATCCAACGTAGTCAATTACATAGTTTTGTATAAAATGTCAATATAATACAATTTCATAGTAGGTATTGTAATTTTTAATTTAAGAGCTTATGTATAAGTGAAACGGCAAATAATTTTCAACAGTAGGTGGGACGACATTTTTCACACAGTCTAGGTGTGAGCACGTCAATTTGTTTTGTGATGGCATCGGAGGAATATATTCATAAATCGTGTAAAGATGACTAAAAAACTTTACCCATTTACTTGAAAAAGAAAACATGTTAATGAATATACTATTATTATTACTAATATAACAACAACATAACATTAAATGGACGCGTGTTGAATTTGTATGACAAATTATATTTCGTTCGGCTCGCGTCATTTGCACAATCCGCGCATCGCCTAGTCACGATCTTTTAGACCATGCCTCAACTGAAGTATAGCCTTAATGAAGGCAGTCAATCAGCGAAACTATGAATCTGACGTTCGCTATAAAAAATTATAAAATTAATATTATGTAACAATTTATTGTCTAATTCGTAAATGCTTCGTTGCAATAATAAATAGATAAATAACACTTATGCTCAGATGCGATGTGTTTACGACTTACGTAATGGTTATTTTTAGATACGGCTCGTAGCACCTCGTAGACCCTGTCTACGAAGACAGCTACGTCTGTTGCGAGCTTTTACTACGTATGTAGGTCATACGACTACTCAATAGTAGTAATGATATTGAATTAAGTATGCTGAAATTAAATTTCCAACTTTATATAGCACCCTTATACACAGTAATTAATATGTTCGTTAATGTAGTTGTGGGTCTCGGGTTCGAATCCCAGGTTCGGCAAATACACACGTTAGTTTTCAATGTTTCATAGAACATAAACCTAATAGGTTAAGAAACTTATTCGTGAGTTGGCGTACCTATATTCACATCGGATATAGAGTAAACGACATAAAACTTGATATATTATAATATTAATAAACCATTTGTTTTATTCAACGAATAATTCACAAGATTTTGAGAATGTAACATTTCTTATATTAAACATACATAACTTGAAAACACTTAGATATACCCACTAGAAAAAATCATATTTTGAAAAAAAAACCGGAAATAGAAGCCGGAATCCCCGGATAAGAAGCTTGTGCCTAACGCATTATACTGCGTAGGCCGCCTTGTGAGAATAATGAGAATTTGATACAACAAATAATCTTGCAACGCGAAATGACTACTTGTAGCTAGTTTAATCAGCATGTCTACCTTTATGATCGTTATTGAGATTCACATTAATGTATAAATAAATAAATGATATACAAGAAGGGGATTTTTAAAGTGAAAATTTATGGCAAAATCGAAGTCGTTTTTCTTCATTTTACAACGTTTATATTATTAGCTAGTATTCTTGCTTGTCCGGTGATTGTTGGTCCAGTACAAATTTTGCAATCGATTTTTAACTAACTTCCCGACTAGCTATACATTTGACACTTATAGAATATATCAGAACACGATGCCCATGCATTATTTTAATACTTTTAGCCATCTTTAAGTAGAATTGAATTCATTTTCAGTTAATTCTGTTTTGTATGAAAAGTTACTTCGAAAGAAATCAGTAAAAAGTGAAAGACTATTATTAGTTGCTAAGGGGGTGGTCCTAGCAACTAAATTATTAATATATACGTGCGTTACTATGGAAATTAAAATGACATTTCAGTATTCTATATTTGTTTGTTTTTTATTTACTTCATATCAAGTACAAGTTTGAGCATATTGAGCATAATAATTAAACAGAAAATTTTATTTAAAAACGTTGTAAGTATATACAAAGTTCTTTTTATTTTGTAATTTTTATTTAGATTAAACTATTGTTTTTAATCCGGAAAACAATTAATTAAACGGCAATTAAAGAAAAGGAAATAAAATTCAATATTGGTTATTTTGATTGGAATCAATAAGAAAACAGGAGATTACTTTTAGCAGATAGCTATCGCTTCCTCGTTCAATGTGATATAATAGTAGGAATTGAACATTGAACGTGTCCTTCCTTCAAAACGTAGGAAATTTACCATAATCAATAGACAAGAAAATACCAATTATGTGTTGGTAGATAGATACGCAAAATAATAGAAACGGATGAATGATAAGGTCGCAATATTTTTTTTTATTAATTGTTCGCACTAATACAATGTAGGTATTTAAACATACAATTCTGTAGACATATCTATCTACTATACAAAATTTTTCGAAATTCTCTTTTCTCGAGAAATTATACATTGTGTTGAATGAAAGACATAAAAAAAGCCAAAATAATTCGTTCGCGTAATAGGAACATTAAATTAAAATTTGAGAGTTCTCAAGATCACGGGAAATCAATACAACAATATTGAATTTGCGATAATAAACTATTATCCAACTCCCGTATCTTGATAATCAAGAAATCATAAATTCTATAATATCCTGATTACAAAAGATAATATTATTATTATAATTACTAGGTACATAATAGAATAGGACTGTCTGTATATCCGTTTCCATCTATTTTCACTATCTTACCTGAAAAAGTTCCGAAGCATTGATATAACATCATTGTTCCGAAGTTACAAAACAAAATATTCTCAAAAATCACGCAAGGTGGTCAATAGCAGCGGTGGAGTGGTAAGGTTAGGTAATGGGGTACGCGCCTACTTCCAACCATTCTAAAAAAATCAAATCAAATCAGTAGGTATATTTATTCATCATTTACATCCGTTCAAATTTCACGCGGTAGGTATCGCCAGTGTAACATATTATTCAAAATACGAGTAACCTAGTCAAATGTGTTATTGCATGAATGCTTCTTAATGAATGAATTAGTAAATGGAGGGAAAAGAAAATTGTGCATGCATGTTGAATTTCATTTATACCGGGAAGCCATCAATCTTGGCGCGCGCGGGAAAAACAAAAACAAGATGGCGTGCGTACGGAAACTTCAGCTGTTTTGTTTTTTCGTGCATGCCTTCAAAATGGGCATTCTTTGATTGCTTTAGATTACTGGGCACTCTCTGATATGATATTCTAAGAATACAATATAATCTTATAAGTACGTAGGTACCTATCTATTTTGAGATCGAATGATTCTTGGAACAAGATAATAGCAATCATATTTAAAAGACGTAGGCATATTTTATTAACCCACGGTGGCCGCGCGGCATAAGCGTTGGACTACAAAGCCGTGGGTCCTAGGTTCGAATCCTGGGTCTGGCAAGTACACATATTGTTTTTCAATTTGTGTGTGTCAGGGTATGGACCTAATAGGTTGAGCAAGTGGCTGACATCCATTTCTCGTAAAAAACAAAAAATCTCTTAATACAAACCTCCACGCTGTGGAGGCCCTATGATCCTATCAGGATCGGACATGGTCGGAAAAAAAAAATTTATAATACGCATTAATTGGTTTGGTTGCATTGTATAAACTGTCATTCTTAAACCGAAAGAGTTAGGACAACTAGAGATGGTCTTGTAAACTTTTCAATTATAATTAATACCTAGTCGATTTGGTAACCATAGTAAAATTAATATTCAGTACATTTGGGAATAGAAAAATAGTATTTACAACCGCCTTTTTTGTTGCCTTTGACGTTTCGATATTATGTAGGTGTGACTTTTTTACGGTGTGACGCTTTTATGATTATTCATTTAAATGAACTAAATAATGATGGTTCGGTGTATTTCACTGACAGTATAACGCGCGTTTGAACATGTACCGAACCGAAAAAAACGATTTTCCGGTTCTGTTACGGTTTTTCCGGTTTAAGGTTTTCGGTCCAATTCCGCTTCTATGCCCTGATATTTAGCTCTGTCTAAACTAAACTCTAAACTAATTTGTTTGATGTATACTAACTTTTTAACCCATGCTGTGCATTTTCTCAAATTACTTAATACTTTTATCAGCATTTATATATATTTTTTTTAAAGTCAAGTAAAGAGTCATTCCATTATATTGTCTGAAAATGCTTTTATTTATTTACGTGATTTCATACAATACATACATTATAAAGCGAGTACATATTGTATTATGGTTGGTTGAATCAACACTCGTTAATCATTGTTTTTAAAACAATAAAAAAGATACTTGGTACAATTATTAAGCAATCCTTTGAACACAGTCATGCAATACGATATGAATAATTTCGCGTTGTGAAGGTTTATTTGAAATAAATCGAACACAAACAACTTCACACTGTAAAAGATTCAAAAGATAAAAACGTTTCCGCGGATACGTTCGAATTTTTAAAAGAAAACTGTTCTTTATTCGAAATTTAAAAAATACAGTCATTCACTGCGTTCGCTTCATATTAATAATAGCACAGAGTTCGTCCTTGACCGACATATTGTTTTTTTTTTAAATGTACCTAACGTTTCCCGCCTCCTAGAGATCTGTCAGATTTTTTGCACGCTTTTTTTATGGCTATTACACGTCCAAGGTTGGCGACCTGTACAATAACCAAAATAATTACTGTTTGTAAAATTAAACCTCCATCAGTTAGTTAGCCCAGTGTTTCCTCATTTATTTTAATTGCAAGAACCTCCATTAAATAGCACCTGTTTCATAAGTAGGTGATATTAAAATACAAATAATGACGTTAATAATAAGTAATGCTCTACGTACCTGTATAATGTTATAGTTAACTTTATTGCATATTAAAATTAAGAAAACGCGCAATGATTTATTTATTAAGGCCATTGGACCCGTTTTTTCCTGTCTTCTCAGAATCGTGGAAATGGCAAGGACGTTTAACACGAATTGACACATAATAAACACTTTATTTATTTAAAATCTAATAAATAATATTCAAATAACACTTTTTGTGTCATTAAAATTTTCTGATTTGCTTTACTTTTTAAAATAAATGACAAATAGTCGGTCCTGTTTTCGAAATTGGCCAAAACGACTGTCACGCCACAGTGAATTTTTGAACTTAATAATAGTTTTGCAGGTATATATTGTATGAAAGAAATGGGTAAAACAATACATTTCATTGATTAACTCACGTACTTTTTTTAATTTCAGAAAAATAAAGATTTTAAAGCCATTTTAGTTTGAGTATACATCAGCCAATTTTGAATGATTTTTTCTCACAAAATAATATATACTGCACAATAAAAATATTTTTTATTATAATATAACATTTCCGTAATACTATAAATAATAATTAACAATGAAAAAATAAATAAAACCCTATAAATTCGGTACAATTAGTGACGCTATATTACCAAAACACGTCGTACGTTTTCATGTATTTATCCTATTTTCAGACAATTTAGAAATATAATTATTTTGCAAAATTAACAAAAAGAGACCATTTGATCGATTAATTCATATAGTTTTTCTAATTTCTCATTTCTAACCTTAGTAGGCTTTTGAATTTCAACGGGTGAGGACGTCTTTTTTTTCCAAAATTTTATCCGTCGCGAACAGTATTTTAACTCATAGAAAAATGACCTTTACTCGCATTGCAGTAACAATCAAATTGGCAAGACCACATGACGTAGACCAGGTGTTATAATTTGTGTTGACAAATCAAACATCATAAAATACCAGTGAATGTCAAACTGAGAAAAATGTAGTTATATTATATTATTTATTATCTTGTAATACAAATGGTTGCAGCATGTGAGATATTGTAAGATAATTGAATCTTATAACCACGATGGCTGCAAAGAAGTCCTAAAGGTATTCGTTCGGTGCAACATTTATAAAAAAAAATATTTTGGACTTGAGCAGTTTAGATAAAATATAGGTGGACTTTAATTATTTTGATAAATACCTACTTGGTTGGGCTTTAAACGATTTGAAAAACTTTGCATGTACTTAATACAGTTTTTATGTACCTGGGTCGCCATGTTTTGTTATTTTCAAAGGGACGTATCCAGGAGTATGTTTATTGGCATTATCAATAGAAACAAAATAATATTATTTTTCAAGGTCTATTTATTATCGATCTTAAGTGGTTTATGTCACAAATAGTAAATTTGTAGAAAATTTAAAGTAAAATACGTTTTCGAATGCTGTCACAGTAATGGCCACTGAAACATGTGTCATAATTTTCCTAATCGTCAAAATAATAATAAAATAAGTGTTTTGGGGCACAAAATCACGTATATGTTTTATGATGTATGTATTTTTTAGATGGTTTGTGGTAAAATCTTTTTTTTTCATACTGCCACAATTCAACTATTCATAATTAATTGTTTGTTAAATTTTTCATTGTGCACTTTGACTTAATAGGTAGGTGATAAAGTTTTTACCTTACTTTATTGTATTAATTTATTGTTAAGTGAGAATTAGCTGCTTTCGTTGTCAGTGTATATTTGAGGAGTGCGCATCCTGACGATGTCGAAAGGCGAAACCAGGATCGCATAAAACGACTCAAATGAAATAGTACAAAACTTTTAGAATTTAATATATTTAATGCCGAGTTGAATTGAATGGAATCACCTTAGGCATTTATTAGTAATTATTTAACTCAAGTAAAACATATATTGAGGTAAGAACCTATTTCATTGAATAATAAAAACAATATTACTCTTCACATCACAAGTGACAAGATTTATATGAATTGTGTATTGCCTGAACTCGTTGATCCTAGACTAACACGGTCGATGGATATAAGAAACCCTCAATATAATAATTATCAAGTTAACAATTAATATCTATCAATATAATAATATCAATTATCAATTAATAGCTATCAATAGAAAAGAAAATAAAATTATAAAAAAAACAATTTATAATAGTTATTCTAATACATTACATACCGTTAAACCTATACACTAATTAAGGAACCAATTATTAATTTTCTATACACTAATGCGGCGACCAAAACGTACTGCCGTCAAATACATGCTATTATAATAATTGTTTCTTAAATCATAATTGTTGTGTACTAAATTTAAAAAAAAAACGTTCCTCGACAAATATTCATTGAATTGCTTTCTTTTATGAGTCATTTTTTTTATAATTTAATAAAAACGCAATAATAACAGAAATCTTTCATGCCATCTTGTGAATGTTTTAAACTTATAATTTGTAATGTTAGCTTATGAAAATGAATAAAATTATATTTGTTTACACTTTCGTGTTTTTTAGTATTAGATTTTTTTTCGAAAAATATTTGCACTGAATTTGAACCTACAATATGATAGGTTCAAGAAAAGGTGTCACTTCACAAATTCAGCATATCAATAATATGAGGTTCTTATTTAGAGGTCTACTATTTTTATTCTTATAATTTATTCTACTGACTATAAAAATGTTTATAAAATTTGTTAGGAAAAAAATATTATTAATTCAACACTTTTAAAACCTCTGATTTCGTATCTACTAGGCGCGAGAGGCTGAGCGAAGCGATTTTGTTTTTTTACGCTTCGAGCATTGTTATTTTTCATGGCGCTTACGTCAAATTTGATTCTTGCGAATAAACCCATACGCCTTAAGGGCCCGCTGAAGAGCCCGCCGTTCAAATATAATTCAGTATAAAAAGGACCTCGGCGTCGTAACTACGACAATTTAAATCGATCTTTTCGCAAAAATCACTAATCATCGGAGATTTTATTTCAAGAAATATTATTATTATTACTGATAATTTCTGCCGCGCGGAGAATTATTATTATTTTATGAACACCTGCGAGATGAAGCCGATCAGAAAACAGGGCTGTCAAAATAATATTAAGCATTCATATTTTTTAAATGTTAATTTCATCATGGTTTTTAATCAAACCTGTGCGTACTGATAACTTGGGTGGATTTTGTAGCAAACATACTATTGATATGTATACGGGTATATTATTATTATAACCCAATTCAAATTGAACATAGGTTGATACTCAAATACTATTATAGTATGTTTATGATTTCGAGAAAATAATACGATGGTATAATTAATCCATATCACTTATTTGAAAACATTACATTCGCACTTTGCACAAAATTACAAACACATTCGAAGTTTGCTGCACACGTACAGACCACGTGATATTTGTTTACGCAAAATCGTCGCTTTTCAAAATGGCGAATTTGATTACCAGATTTTACTGCGATGAATCAGTATGTTCCTTTTGTCTTTTTTTTATTCGTAGGTTTGTTTACTATGTACACCGAGAAATTTCCATTTATAAACTCGGAAACGATTTTTACAGAAGAGTTTTGGAATATAATGCAACCAAACTGGAAAAAATTCTATCATGGGTGTTGACTTCCTGAATTAGCTAACCCCAGGTCCATGCCACTACGTGAACTACAGTGGATATTAAGCCATTTTCACACTGGCAACAAGTTGCTGGCAACCTCATTAAATTTTACGATACTTACCATAATTGCTTAAGGTGACGCATCAGTGAAACGCCAAATAATTTTCAACTGTACGCGCGACGAAATTTTGTACTCGCTTCGCATTCATTGAGGGAACGTCGAGTCAGACGCACGTCACTTTGCTGCGTGATGGCGACGGGCCAATTAATTCTAAAATCGTGTAAAGATGACTAAAAACGTTACCCATTTACTTTAAAAATAAAACATGTCAATGAATATATTATTGTTGTTACTAATAGAATAATAAACAGAACATAAAATGGACGTATGTTGGATTTATATGAGAAATAATATTTTGTTTGACAGGCGTCATTTTCACCCGCGACCCGTAATCCGCACATCGCCTAGCAACGATCTTTTTAGACCGTGCCTCAACTAATGCATGGCCTTAAGAAATTTTACAATAATTATCGTAAAATCTAACGAGGTTGCCAGCAAATTAACTTGTTGCCAGTGTGGACCCGGCATTAGATGCACAAAACTTAAATAATATATATTATAAATAAAAATTTAAAATTATAAATATATTTTATGATTTATGTCTTCGACAGCCCTGATGAAATAAATGTGAAATATGAGTCGGATCAGTCACAGAGCAAATTTATTAACACAAACAACTTTGACACGACCTTTTTATATTAACTAGTAGACCAGATATTATGGACCACATGTTAAAAAATCATATTTTCAATTCTCAAGGCCAATTCTGTAGAACGTCCTCTTAACAGCAACTCATAATGTAGTCAAGAGGGCAGCAGAGGAGTAAGGGGGAAAGAGACTCTCTTCGCTAAGCAACCTCCGTAAGTTGATAATAATGTTAACAAAACAGTGTTGACATTTATTTCTGCTCTGTGGATGAAGTTGGCAACAGAAAATTTGGCAAACAATCCATTAAAATTATGTACTAGGTAATGATAGGTATACCTAATAAGTATTTATATTTACTGTCATTTTGTTAGTGGATAGTTGTGAGTGATAGTTAAAATCTATAATAATAACTAATAATAATTATGATATTATGTTATTTTTTTCTTCATTTTAAGGGGTTCTCTTACGATCTTCATCGTCATTCGATGTGATAATGCCATATTCAGCAGTGGATAGATTCAGGCTGATGATGATACTGTATTGTGTAGGTACAATAATTAAGATTTACGCGGTTATTGACCGAATACAGATTAAGAAGCGCTGAAGTGAATTTCAAAAATTGCAGTGTAATTATCACGGATCAGCGATGTTTATAATATTTATATTATTCACTAGAGAGGAGGATTATTCGGCCGACAATAAATCGCACAAGGTTCCATAGCGAATAAATAATTCGGAATCGAAAAAATATATTTTCGCGATATCTTATCTATGGTAATGCTTTCCAGGTGACCTTTCAAATTGGCGTGGCGAAATAATCAAATCATATCCAATCACGAGTTGTAATGCATACTAATATTAACTGTTTAATAATATGCACGTAGTCATGAATACGAAATTTAAATAAAAATGATTTAGTTATCATACGCGGCCTTACGTGATTAATAAATCAGCTGATCGTTTAATTCTACACTACATACCTACTTGCGTACATAATATTATTTCATAATGGAAAATAAACTGTGGTTTTATATGAACTTATATGAAAAATATATTTAGTTACCTTACTATCTTATTATAATATTACTATGAAAAAATTAAGTTTGTTCGACAAAATTTAAACAAAAAAACATTTAAAATCATATCAAAACCTCGGTTCTCTAGACCAGTATGCTGTCCATCTATATTCTATCGACAAATTTTAAAAACCCGTAGGTCTCATGGTTTCAAACATGAAATTAAAACCTCGTATTTCACAACCGGTGTATGCAGATTCATCGATTAAAGATGACGTGTTTAAAATATTGTTATTATTATGTTTTTTCCTCCCCCTCAACATTCTTCTCAAACAGACTTAAGAGGATTTAATAGTAAGGTGACGATTTATTCTTTGTTAATTATAACGTCCAGGATATTTGGGAATGTTTTCTGTCTAACAAAAAAACTTCAAACACATAGGTTAGAAAGAACATTAGGTATATACAGCTAATAATAAATTCTAAAAATACGTCAGATAGGAACTTGAGTGGATACATTATTAGTGGTATGGGTTTTTTCACGGTAAGTGAAGGACGTGTAAAGAATCCCACTTGGTCTAAGATTTTCTCTAAATCCTTTCTGAGGCCAGTGACTTCCACCTGACGTCGCTACTCCGCGCGTAAGACGAAAAGCTAAATAATTAGCAAAAACGTATTATGATAGGTACTGGATGTGGCAGAAAATGTGGGATGCCTCCCACCAGGGGTAGGTAAATCAAATAGCGTGTGGTGAATTTTGATTGGAGGATGTTCTTTGAAAAACATATTAACCAATTACTATTTGATATGCATAATATATTATCTACTTTAGATCTTATAACTAATTTGATCATGGTGAGCAACCGATGGATTAGTTTGGTGTGATGTATTGCGGAGTTTATAGCTGTGCGATATTCTATTCTAACATATTTGCATAATATTCATAATACAGAATGTCAATAATAATAATAAATTAAGAAAGTCACGTCACGACCAATGCATAAATTATAAAACCATCCGAAACAGTACAGTTTTGTGAAATTGCACAATAAATCCATTTTATTAAGGGGGGACATGCTCGTCGAAGGTCAAAATTGAGTTTTTATTGTATTTTCAAACCATGATCCTGGACACTCCTTAAACGTTGTAGATAATCTATTTATATAATTTTGAAGCTTTATTATCCTTTATAATTATTTTAAACATTTGATGACTGCATGAAGTATTTTTGTTACATAAAATAGTATTCTTTTAAACCTCTCGCTCTAATGTTTTAGAATATAGTCATATTTCGGTACAGAACTGTGCAGTGGTGTTAAGATTTTTACATTTATCCGATAGCATTTATTACGAGATAATTTTTGTAACATCTCACGATAAAAATTATATTGATAATCTTCTGTGATCCTAGTTCTGGATTAAGACTAGTATTTTATTATTCAGTTCCGGTAAGATTAACATTACTAAGATGACTTAAAGATACTAATTATAAGCTATGTCTTTGACCATTCAAGTGTGATAAACATCCTACGAATAATGATTGCTTTATAATAATTATTGACCTAAGAATTAGGTAGTGTTTTGAAATACGCCATTTCTTTTGTCATTCCCCAGTGGTTAAGCTACAACATACGGCCGTAACCATAAATTGAAAAACTATAATTGAAGTAGGGAGTAAAATGACATTGACGCGCGTGTTTGAACATGTACCGTTTAAAAAAAATAAAAAAAAATTCGGCTAGGTACATGTTCAAACACGCGCGTTAACATAATTTTACTCCCTACCTTAATTATAGTTTGTCAATTTATGGCTATGGCCGTATGTTGTAGTTTCTAACCACTAGGAATGACAAAAAGAAATGGCGTATTTCAAAAAACACTACCTTATTCTTAGGTCAATAATCATTATAAAGCAATCATTATTCATAAGATTTTTTATCACACTCTGAATGGTCAAAGACATAGCTTATAATAAGTATCTTTAGATCATCTTCAAATGTGTTAATATTGCCGATTTTTTGAATAATAAAATGTCTAATTCTTGTCAATTTTGGGATCACAGAGATTATCAATATAATTTTTTATCGTGAATATTTTACAAAAATTATCTCGTAATAAATTATACTAATGGTTTTATAAATGCGTTTAAAAATTAATAAATGTAAAAAATCTTAACACCACTGCACAGTCATGTACCGAAATATGACTATATTCTAAAACATTAGAGCGAGAGGTTTAAAAGAATACTATTTTATGTATCAAAAATACTTTGTGCAGTCATCAAATGTTTAAAATAACTATTAAGGATAATAAGGCTTCAAAATTATATAAATAGATTATCTACAACGTTTAAGGAGTGTCCAGGATCATGGTTTGAAAATACAATAAAAACTCAATTTTGACCTTCGACGAGCATGTCCCCCCTTAATGGTAATTTATCAAATATTTCTGGGCATACTCCTCATCTACTAACACTACAGCATCCATGGACCGGTCGTCACTGGTACACATATACTGTATTCCAGTGGCGAAGACTCCATACTAGGCGATTATTTAAAGCCTACCTTCTTAAGAAAAATATTTTTAATTGCATATTGACATATTTATATACTTAATCACTTCATTATTTTATGTTATATAAAAATAATTTATTTTGCCAACGAGATCGCATATGTAGGAATGTATTACAGGATTACACAGTTTACAAAACAACTGCAAAGGTATTAAAAAAACCACAGCGCGCCGCGCCGTAAATTAAATAATAAACGCCGCGCCGCGACTTCTCGGTAAATAAATTTCCGATTATGTTTGGAATAATTCTGAATTTTTTTCGTATGGACTTTACGTCTCGTAACCTCAGCAAGTCTGCTGATTTGTACGAAATGAGGCAAGCTCCTTTCGCAGAGCCTAAAACATTCGCGCATAATATTGTTGTCACGACTGCGCACTTTGTCCAAAATCATTAATAATTATATAATTAAAAAAATAATTTCAATGGCGTTTAATCGAATATTAATAAATAAGTAAGTATAGATTGTTTTTAAAAATAAAAATAAATTTTATCTAATGATTTTTGATGGGTATACATGTTTTGAAAAATACGTAATTTAAACACATCGCTCATTTTTATGTCGTCAATGAGTTTTTGAAGTTTCATTGAATTAGTGTGTCGTTATCATTTATTAGTGTGTGCCTATTCATTAGTAGTAAATATCGTACTATTCTCGTAAGCATACCTGACAAGTGTGCTCTTTTTATCATATCTCCACAGCCTACCTCTTTCCAAAAGTCACCCTTCGCCACTGCTGTATTCTTTCTCGATATTAAGAATGGCGGATTGAGATAACTACTTCGGTATATTATAGTGCTCTCATCCATGAGCACTCGTAGTTCTAGCAACTCTTGTTAACTCGATCAGAACACAATTGAGTGCATGACGACCTCAGGATTTGGAATGAGACATTCCCAAGAATGAAAAACTGATAATGCTTCACATAAAACTTAAGTGCTCCGTAATACGCTCGATTAAAACAATTTAATTGGTGTGGGGGTGTGGTTTATAGGTTGGTATGTACTTAGGTACCTACCTTCTGTAGACTTTTATAAAATGTTCTTTAATATTAATGTTTCAGATTCATACCACATGTCTTTAAATTTACGATTTTCTTTTAAAAAACTAATAATTTTAATTTCGTAAGTATGACTGTTTTCATTGGCTCTAAAATCTGACGCGGATCATGCCGCTTGACGAAAGTTTCTTAATAAAGATTTTTTACTTTGCAACAAATGGAGGTTAGCCACTAGCTAAACCTATTAGGTCAATGCGCTGGGTTCAAACACGCATTGAAAAAATAGCATGCGGATTTACCTGAACCCGGATTTATCCGAGACCCACAACTTTAGAAGCGTATACGTTACCTCACGGCCATAGCGGTTGCTTTTTATGATATGATCATTCTCGATGATAATAATAATCATGTCCGTTAAGCGACGCGTATGTGATACTAACTTGAGGTGCGACTAGTCTCAATAACTTAATAGTGAACACCCTAAATGGCCTAAATGATACCTGCAGGCCAGGTGTTTATAGTCAAATTCAAAGTGCGGAATGTCTGGGTGTGAGGAATACATCTGGAAAAGTTCGAGGGTCATGCATCACGAAGTAATAGGCGGAATAAATGTGGAACCTGGTGGTTTTTTAACCCCACAGCCACCCCCCGCCTCTTAAATCTGTAATCTACATTTTTTTTTTTTAAATAGACCAACTCAAAAGTTTTTTTTCTGTTGTGCGTATGTATATTATATTATTTCAAAGTAATCTTGTTACAAAATAGTATTCATTTATTTATCGGAAAATAACAATTTTAAGTCATATCGAACGGTCTGTTTTTATCAATAGTCCAAGGTTGGTCAGCGCTGCGTTAGTTAGTAGGCGTACCTATTTGTATTTGTAAATTTAATAAGCACAGACGAACTAATATAATAATAACATTATTCGCAGTGAAACAAAAACAATTCCGCAAAGCAAGGACAAGCCGAGGTAAAGAGGCTTGTTGATTTGACAGAGGTCAAAACTAAATATTGTCGATGGTCCGATCTGTGGAGAACGGAACAAGAAAAGCGTAAATGCAGCCGAAAAGTAATTATTAATAATCGAAAAAGCCGATAAATTTAAAAAATAGGTATGATCTTATTTTTTATTATAGTCCGGCGGCAGAGCTTAAAATATTGTGCACTTTTATAATATTAAAGCAAGAACTTCGGCACGGTGAAGACTGAAGAGGCATATCCTAATGCCCTAAAAATAAACTTAACTGCTTCAAAATTTACACAGGAGCCCCTAAATTCCAAAATGGCGGTGAAAGTTTAAAAGTCGCTTAGAGTCATAACTACCTAAACTAAACCACCAGAACAATATTTTTTGTAATTAGAAGAAAAGTATGTATTATACTCCCTTGAATATGAATGAGTGAGTGAGTCGATTTACATTATTTTTTTTTAAATATATATTATAATACTCCTAACGCTGTGTACTATGAGAAATAGAGCTCCCTGCTTGGTTAGAAAGGCCTTGGTGACAAAAATCACACTATTCTTTGAAATATGTGAGTTATGACGCCAACAGTGAACTTTGTCAACGATATTCACATGGTTTAAACTGTTTAAAATGACTTTTGATACTCAACTATTTTTCTGTATACCTATAAATTAATGCACTTAGAATCACTTGGCATATTTAACTCAAAAACCATAAAATTGCAAATGACTCAAATGCTCTTAAACTGTTTAAAATGACTTTTGATACTCAACTATTTTTCTGTATACCTATAAATTAATGCACTTAGAATCACTCGGCATATTTAACTCAAAAACCATAAAATTGCAAATGACTCAAATGCTCTATTACTATTACCGTTTGATTTTTATTTATTTTCAATTTTTAATATGGCTGAATACTAATTTGAAGTTAAACTTGACATTTCACAATAAAATATCAAGATGGTGGCAAACTTTTTTTTATAATTACCGTCTGATTTGATTGATTTTTAGTTTAGATTCGCAGGTTTGATTTTCAATGTAGGGACGGTTTTGACACGGGGATCTCATGCGGAGTAATGCGATGGTATTGCAAGGCCGTCAGTCGAAAAGTGAAGGGGTAGCCAGCGAATGCGTGATGTTGAATACCACACTGTATATATATGCACAAGTGCTGTGACCGGACGTATGGTCACCTTTATCGAATTGAATATCAATACTAGAACTTCCTGCTATTTATGGTAACGTTTAACCGACGTCATTTGCGGAGAGGTTTTGGTGTATTGAAGAGTCTAAATAAATAATAAAATATGTAAGAACGTACCTAACGAACTTGCAAACAATTTGAAACTAAAAATTAAAGGGGATCGAATATTACGTCTGCTTAAGATCGGAACTCAGGGAAGTCACTGATAATCATCACTTAATTTTAGTGAACAACCTGTTAAAAATTAAAATAGGTTACGCGGATAGAAGGGTGTTTCTAACAATAGGCACTTACCTAATCCCGCAGTTTTGTCCATCACTATAAGGAAGGTATCAGGAAACTACATTACTATTACAATAAGAGTGGGCAAGTCGACATAGCACTGGACAATATTTTCAGAAAAATTCGCATTATACCATGACCCAAATAACCTTTTTAATATCACACCACTCTATAGTTTGTTTGCTGACGCACTGACTGACATCTGTCACGTTTAGTCAAATAGTCTTGTCCTCAGTGTTTATTTTGCAGTTTTTTTATAAATAGATACATAGTTAATGACATGGAACACTTTTTTAAA
This sequence comes from Rhyacophila brunnea, assembly GCA_022495005.1. Taxonomy (NCBI): domain Eukaryota; kingdom Metazoa; phylum Arthropoda; class Insecta; order Trichoptera; family Rhyacophilidae; genus Rhyacophila; species Rhyacophila brunnea. The sequence goes on along the minus strand of JAGYXB010001410.1, from coordinate 4,464 downwards.
CATATATATGTCAATTGTATGTCAGCAAGACTTGAGTGAGAACAAACAATACCTATCTAATTATTACCGGCTTAACTATTGTGTTTATTTACATTGTGCTGTTTTCTAGTGACTTGTGTTTTTGATATTCGTATAAAATATATATTAATTAACATGTAAGTATATTATTTTATTCTAATGAATTGATTAAGTATTATGTTTAAAACGAAATTTGGCCTGTAATATAGTGGATGGTCCATTAGTCCAACTGATGATTGTTCGCTGATTCCGGCAAGCCGTAGTAGCCGGTAGTCAGTTACAATTCTTAAAGCTTATTTTTACATACAATAAAAAGTACTATTATTCTTAAGTAAGTCGAAGCTAATCCTTGTTATAAGACCGCCAGAAACTGGTTCCGGTCCAATCCTTGAAACGGGGTCAAATTACTTATTTTCAATTAACATTATTTATTATTATTATCTATACAGATGTGTAAAATAATAATTAATAGTACATAAAAGATACGAAACTACCATTGTCGATTATTTTGTTAACTATTTAGAGTAGACGCTGTCAAATCCAGTGTTCCTAACTTTTTTATTCCTGCGGACCGCTAACTCAGAAATAAAAACTATTATTTATTAAACATACATAATTTGAAAACATCTCATGAATATCGATAACCATTAGAAAAAATCTTTTTTGAAAAAACAAACACCCGACGGGACTTGTACCTTGTACCTGTATCCACTGGGTTCGCGCCTATATGCTTTTCCAATTACGCTACGGGCATCCTACTTAATTACAACGAATTTAACTAGTACTTACCTAGCTCATACATGAAATGCTTATCAAATTGCGTTAAGTTTTAAATCATATACTTATTATAACAGTCCGATTACGATTACTACATCTTTGCTAGTAATAGTAAAGTTGATAACCGTGGCTTCAGTATTGTTTCGTTGAGACGAAACACTGCGTTGGCATCTATTCGGCTGTTCTCTATTGTTTTTATTACCGACATGGGTGAAAGAGTGATATCACATGAACGTCAATGAAGTTAAAAATTGTGACAGTAATTTAATGGCTTGGAAGACAAGACAACAGATGGATATTATTCTTCTTTTTAAAATGGTCGACAAATAATTTTGGACTGGCGGTTGGTAAATGGTGGTCTGGTCTATTTATTTTGTATAGCATTCTAAAGATATCTAATACCAACGGATTTAAGCAGTAGGTATTTAGCTGTATGACTACATTTAAATATTTGGATTACTTTAATAAATCTGTTGTCGTCTATTCAACACGATAACGATGATCATTATTTTACGTGTTTATAGGTATTGTGTCAAAAACTGTATTATTATTTTGTTGAGTCTAAACATTTTTTTTATTTAGGCACTGACCTATTTTCCAGATATTTGGCAAACATCTGAATTATTCATGCAGTCTACAATAAACGTAAGAAGAAAGCCAAAAATGTATACTGTTTGTTGCCAAATTCAGCACTGGATATTTTTTTTAATAGTATAAACAAATAACATGTAAAAAATAACATTTATGCCCAAACAAACCCATTTATAGTTTTATGTTGCAATGTCTGATTTGGTGACAGAAATTTAAAGAATATGTTGGTCAAAGTTTCTCAACCTATATGGTCGGCACACTAGTGTGCCGTGAGCAATTGGGGAGTATGCCGCCTGATCATTTTACGGGTCAATCAAGAAGAAAATCATAAATCAGTTATATATATGTATACAATAATAAATTATTATGATATAAACAAAGCAATTACTACGTATATTGATCAGGTCTTTACATACATAGTAATTATCCTGGGGAAATTATCATTAGACAATTTATTCAGATCCCCATTGTGTATCAAGTTCTAAAGAAATCTAGCCAGATATGTTAGTGTGCTTTTTGCACAAATAAATTATTAAATACCTCAAAGCTGCGAATCTACGGGTGGAACAAAATGAACCTTCTTCAATTTAATTCTTATTTGAAAAAAAATTGTCTATTAAATTAAATAATAAACAATATGTATGTACTGTAACTGTTGAATATTTCAGCACACATTTTTGTGTGAAAATCTTTCTCGTCGATGACCATTTTTTTTCCGACCAGGAATTACGAGTAGGTAGTTCTTTTAATAATCATCAATCTATACAAAAAAATGCGTTTTGATGCGAAAAACACCTATTCAATTTCAATTATATTTCTTTTTGACTCCTAAAATAAACAGAGAAACATCGGTATATTCTATCATGAAATTATTGGCTGTAAAGTGTAAAGGAACATTGCGATTGACATGTAATTCTCAAATGGCTGGATCTGTAACATAGGTCTCGAAAAAACTGATTCCGCCAATTTCCTTTAGGTATTTAAATGTATAAAATAATAAAGAAGAAAATCAAGACTATATTATGTAAAATATTTTATGTAGGTACATTATACGATAGTAAGGGAATTATAATTTAATTGATTATATCATTTACTTATTGAATATACATTACAGTATAATGTAATTAAGAATTTTTTGTGGGGCAAATTCATTTCAGTAAGTAGTCTAGTCAAGCAATCTTGTATCTATAACGTGCGACATTAAATAATATTGGAGAGAAAATGATTTTGACAAGGATAAGATGTCACGAGAAGCCAGCGTAATATTTCAATGCAAGAGCTTTTCAAGATGATTGACAGTGTATAGAAATTAAACGATTCATACAATGATTAATATTGAACAAGTGCAACAGCTTACAGACTGTGGCGTACTTACACGATACATTAATATAAAATTGATATAACTGACACAGGACATTGGAGACATAGAAACTACGATTTTTCGGCAAAATTCCGCAGACGACGTCACAAGAAATTTGATCCGATGGAAAAACTTTTCTTTAAAATACCTAATCCTTTTCCGGAACTTGCCCGTTTGGATATTGTATTATTCTATTACTTTTGTTGATATGTGGGTTCTTTCTTATACTCCTTTATTCAGGGTTTCTGAATAATTGTAGAGTGTACTGCGAACTCTGCAGACCACGTCTAATATTGCTCACAGTTGATGTTTATATCGAGATTTGTTTTTCCAGACTGGACATTAAATTTTGCTGAAGAACCATGAAGCTCCCAAGCATAATTCGTCATCCATATTGATATAGGGGTTTCGATGATTGCCAATAAATCCCTTTTCCGGCCCAGTTAGTATCTTGGTATTGAAGTCAAACGCGTGGCATATGCATACCCATCGCTAGTATTGTATAATGTTTGAACTGATATGCCCTATTCTCCTGCCATGATACGTGAGATCCGCCCTATATAGTTATTTTCACATCCGTGACAATTTAACTGTTTAACTTTTAAAGAATGAGAAATAATATAGACATACCTACAAAAATACTAACAAATCGAATCGAACATTATATTATACAATTTTTAATTATAGCTTTCGGATTGTAAGCGAGCGAACCGACATGTTGAACCCTTTCATAGTATCTATATTTCTACATATTCTTTACAACATTCATCAATCTCACCTATTTGAATATAAAATCTTATTCAATATGTACCTACAAGAATAGATTTTGTTCATTTATAAAATTTAAAATTTGTACATAACCAAGGAAATAACTGTTTAAGGCTATACTTCAGCTGAGGCACGGTCTAAAACGATCGTGACTATGCAACGCATCGATTGTGCAACCGACGCGTGGCGAACAAAACATAATTTGTGATAAAAATTCAACATGCGTCCATTTAATGTTATGTTTATTGTTATGTCAGTAATAATAATAATATATTCATTGACATGTTTTGTTTTTCGGGTAAATACGTAACGTTTTTTAGGCATCTTTATACGATTTAAGAATTAATTCCTCCAACGCCATCAGAAAACAAATTGACGTGCGAACAGGTCGACTATCGCTCTCCGACTGGCAACGCATGCAAAATTACGTCCCACCTATTGCTGAAAATTATTTGCCGTTTCACGTAAGTATGCTCTTAAGCACTCTTGATAACTTTAGGTGATGTGCAATATGCATTATTTGGTAATCGATGTCGAGTATATAATTGATTGATAAGGACAAGTACATGGCTTAATAAATAACCTTGCAAGTATTTTAGAAGATGCGCTACTGAATAAGATGAGTGAGATAACACTCAGTGTCATTGTAATGATTTAAGATGGGCATGTACCTATTCTGAAGCCGATTGCAACACTCTCTCGATTGCGAAGACATAAATTATTTATTATATTATTAAGGACCTCTTGACCCACTTTCGTTGCATGCCAAGAGATGGCGACTCTCGCGGTGACAGTGCGCCATTTTATCTGATTCCAAATGGCGGACGTATGCAAATGGCCGCCACCGGTGTACTGGGTCATCGTAACCATGCATCGCAAATGAGATTTCTTTGCTTTATGAAAACGATTGCTGGCCATGAATATGAAAATACAGATGGAATAAAATTAAG